>OY747113.1:20270000-20274557 GCA_963556455.1 Epiblema foenella
TTAGGTTAGGTTAGGTTAGGTTAGGTTAGGTTAGGTTAGGTTAGGTTAGGTTAGGTTAGGTTAGGTTAGGTTAGGTTAGGTTAGGTTAGGTTAGGTTAGGTTAGGTTAGGTTAGGTTAGGTTAGGTTAGGTTAGGTTAGGTTAGGTTAGGTTAGGTTAGGTTAGGTTAGGTTAGGTTAGGTTAGGTTAGGTTAGGTTAGGTTAGGTTAGGTTAGGTTAGGTTAGGTTAGGTTAGGTTAGGTTAGGTTAGGTTAGGTTAGGTTAGGTTAGGTTAGGTTAGGTTAGGTTAGGTTAGGTTAGGTTAGGTTAGGTTAGGTTAGGTTAGGTTAGGTTAGGTTAGGTTAGGTTAGGTTAGGTTAGGTTAGGTTAGGTTAGGTTAGGTTAGGTTAGGTTAGGTTAGGTTAGGTTAGGTTAGGTTAGGTTAGGTTAGGTTAGGTTAGGTTAGGTTAGGTTAGGTTAGGTTAGGTTAGGTTAGGTTAGGTTAGGTTAGGTTAGGTTAGGTTAGGTTAGGTTAGGTTAGGTTAGGTTAGGTTAGGTTAGGTTAGGTTAGGTTAGGTTAGGTTAGGTTAGGTTAGGTTAGGTTAGGTTAGGTTAGGTTAGGTTAGGTTAGGTTAGGTTAGGTTAGGTTAGGTTAGGTTAGGTTAGGTTAGGTTAGGTTAGGTTAGGTTAGGTTAGGTTAGGTTAGGTTAGGTTAGGTTAGGTTAGGTTAGGTTAGGTTAGGTTAGGTTAGGTTAGGTTAGGTTAGGTTAGGTTAGGTTAGGTTAGGTTAGGTTAGGTTAGGTTAGGTTAGGTTAGGTTAGGTTAGGTTAGGTTAGGTTAGGTTAGGTTAGGTTAGGTTAGGTTAGGTTAGGTTAGGTTAGGTTAGGTTAGGTTAGGTTAGGTTAGGTTAGGTTAGGTTAGGTTAGGTTAGGTTAGGTTAGGTTAGGTTAGGTTAGGTTAGGTTAGGTTAGGTTAGGTTAGGTTAGGTTAGGTTAGGTTAGGTTAGGTTAGGTTAGGTTAGGTTAGGTTAGGTTAGGTTAGGTTAGGTTAGGTTAGGTTAGGTTAGGTTAGGTTAGGTTAGGTTAGGTTAGGTTAGGTTAGGTTAGGTTAGGTTAGGTTAGGTTAGGTTAGGTTAGGTTAGGTTAGGTTAGGTTAGGTTAGGTTAGGTTAGGTTAGGTTAGGTTAGGTTAGGTTAGGTTAGGTTAGGTTAGGTTAGGTTAGGTTAGGTTAGGTTAGGTTAGGTTAGGTTAGGTTAGGTTAGGTTAGGTTAGGTTAGGTTAGGTTAGGTTAGGTTAGGTTAGGTTAGGTTAGGTTAGGTTAGGTTAGGTTAGGTTAGGTTAGGTTAGGTTAGGTTAGGTTAGGTTAGGTTAGGTTAGGTTAGGTTAGGTTAGGTTAGGTTAGGTTAGGTTAGGTTAGGTTAGGTTAGGTTAGGTTAGGTTAGGTTAGGTTAGGTTAGGTTAGGTTAGGTTAGGTTAGGTTAGGTTAGGTTAGGTTAGGTTAGGTTAGGTTAGGTTAGGTTAGGTTAGGTTAGGTTAGGTTAGGTTAGGTTAGGTTAGGTTAGGTTAGGTTAGGTTAGGTTAGGTTAGGTTAGGTTAGGTTAGGTTAGGTTAGGTTAGGTTAGGTTAGGTTAGGTTAGGTTAGGTTAGGTTAGGTTAGGTTAGGTTAGGTTAGGTTAGGTTAGGTTAGGTTAGGTTAGGTTAGGTTAGGTTAGGTTAGGTTAGGTTAGGTTAGGTTAGGTTAGGTTAGGTTAGGTTAGGTTAGGTTAGGTTAGGTTAGGTTAGGTTAGGTTAGGTTAGGTTAGGTTAGGTTAGGTTAGGTTAGGTTAGGTTAGGTTAGGTTAGGTTAGGTTAGGTTAGGTTAGGTTAGGTTAGGTTAGGTTAGGTTAGGTTAGGTTAGGTTAGGTTAGGTTAGGTTAGGTTAGGTTAGGTTAGGTTAGGTTAGGTTAGGTTAGGTTAGGTTAGGTTAGGTTAGGTTAGGTTAGGTTAGGTTAGGTTAGGTTAGGTTAGGTTAGGTTAGGTTAGGTTAGGTTAGGTTAGGTTAGGTTAGGTTAGGTTAGGTTAGGTTAGGTTAGGTTAGGTTAGGTTAGGTTAGGTTAGGTTAGGTTAGGTTAGGTTAGGTTAGGTTAGGTTAGGTTAGGTTAGGTTAGGTTAGGTTAGGTTAGGTTAGGTTAGGTTAGGTTAGGTTAGGTTAGGTTAGGTTAGGTTAGGTTAGGTTAGGTTAGGTTAGGTTAGGTTAGGTTAGGTTAGGTTAGGTTAGGTTAGGTTAGGTTAGGTTAGGTTAGGTTAGGTTAGGTTAGGTTAGGTTAGGTTAGGTTAGGTTAGGTTAGGTTAGGTTAGGTTAGGTTAGGTTAGGTTAGGTTAGGTTAGGTTAGGTTAGGTTAGGTTAGGTTAGGTTAGGTTAGGTTAGGTTAGGTTAGGTTAGGTTAGGTTAGGTTAGGTTAGGTTAGGTTAGGTTAGGTTAGGTTAGGTTAGGTTAGGTTAGGTTAGGTTAGGTTAGGTTAGGTTAGGTTAGGTTAGGTTAGGTTAGGTTAGGTTAGGTTAGGTTAGGTTAGGTTAGGTTAGGTTAGGTTAGGTTAGGTTAGGTTAGGTTAGGTTAGGTTAGGTTAGGTTAGGTTAGGTTAGGTTAGGTTAGGTTAGGTTAGGTTAGGTTAGGTTAGGTTAGGTTAGGTTAGGTTAGGTTAGGTTAGGTTAGGTTAGGTTAGGTTAGGTTAGGTTAGGTTAGGTTAGGTTAGGTTAGGTTAGGTTAGGTTAGGTTAGGTTAGGTTAGGTTAGGTTAGGTTAGGTTAGGTTAGGTTAGGTTAGGTTAGGTTAGGTTAGGTTAGGTTAGGTTAGGTTAGGTTAGGTTAGGTTAGGTTAGGTTAGGTTAGGTTAGGTTAGGTTAGGTTAGGTTAGGTTAGGTTAGGTTAGGTTAGGTTAGGTTAGGTTAGGTTAGGTTAGGTTAGGTTAGGTTAGGTTAGGTTAGGTTAGGTTAGGTTAGGTTAGGTTAGGTTAGGTTAGGTTAGGTTAGGTTAGGTTAGGTTAGGTTAGGTTAGGTTAGGTTAGGTTAGGTTAGGTTAGGTTAGGTTAGGTTAGGTTAGGTTAGGTTAGGTTAGGTTAGGTTAGGTTAGGTTAGGTTAGGTTAGGTTAGGTTAGGTTAGGTTAGGTTAGGTTAGGTTAGGTTAGGTTAGGTTAGGTTAGGTTAGGTTAGGTTAGGTTAGGTTAGGTTAGGTTAGGTTAGGTTAGGTTAGGTTAGGTTAGGTTAGGTTAGGTTAGGTTAGGTTAGGTTAGGTTAGGTTAGGTTAGGTTAGGTTAGGTTAGGTTAGGTTAGGTTAGGTTAGGTTAGGTTAGGTTAGGTTAGGTTAGGTTAGGTTAGGTTAGGTTAGGTTAGGTTAGGTTAGGTTAGGTTAGGTTAGGTTAGGTTAGGTTAGGTTAGGTTAGGTTAGGTTAGGTTAGGTTAGGTTAGGTTAGGTTAGGTTAGGTTAGGTTAGGTTAGGTTAGGTTAGGTTAGGTTAGGTTAGGTTAGGTTAGGTTAGGTTAGGTTAGGTTAGGTTAGGTTAGGTTAGGTTAGGTTAGGTTAGGTTAGGTTAGGTTAGGTTAGGTTAGGTTAGGTTAGGTTAGGTTAGGTTAGGTTAGGTTAGGTTAGGTTAGGTTAGGTTAGGTTAGGTTAGGTTAGGTTAGGTTAGGTTAGGTTAGGTTAGGTTAGGTTAGGTTAGGTTAGGTTAGGTTAGGTTAGGTTAGGTTAGGTTAGGTTAGGTTAGGTTAGGTTAGGTTAGGTTAGGTTAGGTTAGGTTAGGTTAGGTTAGGTTAGGTTAGGTTAGGTTAGGTTAGGTTAGGTTAGGTTAGGTTAGGTTAGGTTAGGTTAGGTTAGGTTAGGTTAGGTTAGGTTAGGTTAGGTTAGGTTAGGTTAGGTTAGGTTAGGTTAGGTTAGGTTAGGTTAGGTTAGGTTAGGTTAGGTTAGGTTAGGTTAGGTTAGGTTAGGTTAGGTTAGGTTAGGTTAGGTTAGGTTAGGTTAGGTTAGGTTAGGTTAGGTTAGGTTAGGTTAGGTTAGGTTAGGTTAGGTTAGGTTAGGTTAGGTTAGGTTAGGTTAGGTTAGGTTAGGTTAGGTTAGGTTAGGTTAGGTTAGGTTAGGTTAGGTTAGGTTAGGTTAGGTTAGGTTAGGTTAGGTTAGGTTAGGTTAGGTTAGGTTAGGTTAGGTTAGGTTAGGTTAGGTTAGGTTAGGTTAGGTTAGGTTAGGTTAGGTTAGGTTAGGTTAGGTTAGGTTAGGTTAGGTTAGGTTAGGTTAGGTTAGGTTAGGTTAGGTTAGGTTAGGTTAGGTTAGGTTAGGTTAGGTTAGGTTAGGTTAGGTTAGGTTAGGTTAGGTTAGGTTAGGTTAGGTTAGGTTAGGTTAGGTTAGGTTAGGTTAGGTTAGGTTAGAGTTAGGTTAGGTTAGGTTAGGTTAGGTTAGGTTAGGTTAGGTTAGGTTAGGTTAGGTTAGGTTAGGTTAGGTTAGGTTAGGTTAGGTTAGGTTAGGTTAGGTTAGGTTAGGTTAGGTTAGGTTAGGTTAGGTTAGGTTAGGTTAGGTTAGGTTAGGTTAGGTTAGGTTAGGTTAGGTTAGGTTAGGT